>JARKHS020014941.1:0-35184 GCA_030143305.2 Amblyomma americanum | reverse complement strand
AAATTTCGACTACCTCGGGATCTTTAACCTGCACTGACATCGTACAGCACACGGGGCTTTAGAACTCCGCCTCCATCGAAATTCTACCGGAGTGGCCGGGATGAAGCCCGCGTCTTTCGGGTCAGCAGCCGAGCGCCATAACCACTGAGCCAACACGGCGGGTGGGGCATAATTGCGCTAATGCTAACTGGCGCGAAGACACGAGGGCGCACACAGGGAGACAGGATTTGCGCCTACTACGAACGATTTATTTTAGAGCTAAAGCTCTAATCCGGACGTTCAGGGCATAGCAAAATTGTCACTTGCGTGTAGGTTGTTGTTATTGTTATTTTATGTGCATGTATGTGCCTATTGCGGCTGTCCCTCAGCGTCGTCTTCTGTTGTTGCTGTTGTCGTTAGCTTAGCTAAAGATGGCGTCGTCTTCTACGCAGCAATGAAAAGCGAGTGCTCTCTCCCGTGGCACTGCCAGCATATCGCCTTTTACGCAGCACTAAACCACCGACCAAAATCGCCTCTTGCGTGTCCAATAAAAAAGACAGAAAATTGAAATAGTCATCATCTGCGTGCCTCAGTTCAGTTATTCATGCATCAAAAATTAATAACATCAGGTGAAAAACAGAAACCCATGTTTTAACTCCTAATCGAAACTTGTAAACATACTCTGTCATTTTCGTTTGGAAAACGCCACTAATAAACCACACAGGAATACACAAAGACAACAGAAAAAGAGGATGAAATGTATACGACACACACGTAAAGTAACCAGAGCAGAGATCTCGGTTACTATAAGATAAAGAAATTGTTCTTTTTAACCGATCATTGCCCGCAATTTTTCTCTGCTCACTTAACTTTGCAAACGTATCTTGTTCTTTTCATGCGCTTTTTCTATCGCACATGTTTTCCTGTGCAGTTTATTAGTAGAGTTTTCCAAAAATAAAACTCAGGTGGTGATTTCCACCGCTTCTGTCTCTCTGTGTTCATCTCCATATCTTGGCGCAAGTTTGCGTTCGTGCAATTATGTCTAATTGCTACAGCTTCGAGAACGTTTTTATATTTGGACATCGCGGGGAGTAAAAAATGATTGAATAAAAATCCAATAATTTTCAACACTTCTGAGAGCCGCATGACCTGGAACACAGAATCGGCTTCCAGCAGTATTCGAGATTCGAAAAATTGGCCTTTAAAGGAGCATAATGGAAGTACTCTCTGATAATTTCTTAAAATATTTAGGATATCAGCGTCACATTACCCTAACTATAGTTGCCGCTGTATCAGTGCTTCGCGAAGCAAATGGAATGAGGCGTGCTTCTCCAGAAAGCCCACGCTCAGCTAGCAGTACTCTAACGCACGGGGCATTTGCATCAGTAATTGACACAGCCGGCTTTTGTGGATAAAAGGGCATGGATATTGCTGAAGAGGCCACCAGCTCTTTGCTTTTCTGCATGCGACTTCGTCAGGTGCCGAGCGCCATTATGCTTCCGAAAGCAATAACCAATTCAGAGGATGCAGCACGACAGATGTGTTTGGCAAGGGCAATGTGTGAAACTTAACTGACGAGATGTAACAGAGCTTTTTGACCATTTTGAGAGCATGGGTTTAAGCACGACCTCAGCCTTGGACAGATATTAACTGCCAGTGTTGACTCACCATATCTTTTGCACACATCAAGATGCTACTTACCACTGCCTGGACGATTCGTAGAATGAAAGCCTCTATCTAGCTTCTTTCAAGCATCGTAGGTCAAGCCCACTTCACAAAAACAGCGGTAGCTGACGCTGATTGTCGCGAAGTTTGATAAATGATTCCAGCTTTCCTCATATACGTTTCACTTAGCTGAAAATATCCCCAAATGAATTCTTTGCGGATGCAAAGAATTGTCGTCGGCTTATTGGCGTCGGTATCCAAATACATTTCGTCCCGCACGCCGTTGAATATCATTTCAACGCGCGTAGACACTGACTTCCTGCTTGAGATGTCCAAAGTTGGAAACCTTCATGCTCCTCACCAGGCATAGAGAGATCCTTGGCGTTCAGCACATGACTCGACCAACCCCGAACGTTTCTGTTCTTGGACTGATCTTTCCACACTTTAAAGGGCCACAAAAAGGGGTGCTTGAGCTTGGCTTTAAAATATTTGAACTATATAGAGTACAGGCCACCGAGCGTTCCTGCCGCGTACGAGACATCAAAAGCGAGCGGGAAATTTACAATAAATTTTTAAACATTCCCTCTTTCGCACCTCGCGGCGACGCGCGGTGCCGGGCTTTTGCGCGAAAACCTGGCAGGCGACGTCACGTCTTGCAAATGACGTCAGCAGCCGGGGGTAATCATCGGTTCACAGCACCAAATTCTTTCAGACGTCATGCGCTACCGCGGCCGCGGCCACTCCGCGCGTTCCGCAGCCGGCGGATGTAGGGAAGAGGCCGAGTGAGTGGGGCCGGCGGAGGAGCGCCGCCGTTTGGGCCTGCGAGAGGAGAGAGAAAGGCGCGAAGATGCGGAAGTTCAAATTTTGTCTGCATATAACTCAGCTTCCACAAAACGCATTAAAATAATTCTTGCTGGAGGATAATTATGAACCATGGTCTTTTAACATCCCAGAAATATGGCACCTTTATTGAGACGCCTTTTCTGGGTCCCTTTAAAGGTGCCCTTTCTGCCCGCAGTTTTGACAAAACGAGGACCCATGCCTGAACCGACGTGCAAATGACCTTCTCCGCAAGGAAAACGGCATCAGCTTTAAATCTTCCTCCAGGCCACAGTACCCAAGTAGGCTATTGCTTTGTCGGGATTTCTTTCATTGCTCAATGTGCCTGAAGATGTGCGCTCAACCGGAATGAGCATGACGGTGTCATTCGCTGATTCGAGCTCAAATTGGTTGTCTCCAACAGCCCAGCTTGTAAAGGAACGTCGTTCATGCCGCTCACAATCAGGCCGAGGAGCATGGGCTACAGAAATGTTGCGAATTAGCAGCCTACAGTGAACTTCTTCAGTGACGCAAAGTAGTTACATACGGTTGCCACCTCCTTGCGTTGCACTGAGAAAAGTTTAAACTCTTTACTACTTCTTTTACGCGAGGGACGTAGTGCATGCCAAGCACGATAAAGATTTCGATCTATTCGCTCTGGCCGGACTTGGATGGTGGTACCAGGTTCCGCCGCAAAGAGTAGGCTTCTGGACTGGAACATAGGAAAAACACAGCTGCCTGCATGTGGCTTGTTGTGTGGCTCGCGGTGTAGAACGGTTCAACGTAGTCACAGCATTGGGCCCATTCCTATGTAATGGAGTCCAGCGTGTCCAAGTGCCAGACGATAAGAACGGTGACATTCGATGTGTTCTGCCAGCCGGCTCTTCCCTCAGACTTGTCGCCACTTGTCATAGCTCAACAGTCAGGGAGGGGTGCTGGCAATTTGACTGACAAGAACATGCTCACTTGGTAGGGTTTCGCTCTAACGAAGGTGGGCCATGTGCCCTGTATGTATTCACTCGAAGCCGTCATGCCTCGGGGCGCCGGCGTCACAAGTAATTTTATCACATCAGCAACATCAAACTGTCATTGCAGAATGCAGGATTTTTACAGCTCTGACGGATGAAAGCTTGCAAGACTGGTTCCAAGTACTATGTATTATTTCAGATCAAACCTTGTCAGCAAAGTTAGCATCAAAGAAACTAGCAGCTACTAAATCACGACGGCGCTGAGAATCCGGCCGCTAACGCGAAAAGTGTTCTGTGGAGGTGAAGAATTCTGCAAGAATAAGAAACGAAAACATATTCCGGCATATGTAATATTTTTAAGTCGGTTAGAAAGGGTTTCAGCACCAACGCAATAACCTTGGCGTGCTTTATCCTAAAGTGGGGACCAATGTCGCGCTTCATCTTGGTGTGCCTGGTGAAACATTCACAGCTGACGCTTAGCATAAGAAAAGTGTTTCGCAAAAGAGACGACGTACTCGTGCGTCGAATATATCTGAAAACTTTGCAAAATTGCCCTTTTCAGACGTAATAATTTACCCGAAAGTATCGCATGAGTTGTGGCATCAAGGTGTGCGCCAGAATTTTCATGCGTTGAGGTGACCTGGAACAATGAATACCTCCTGTAAAACGCTTTCACGATTTCAGGCTCCATAGAACAGAGAAATTATACTGAGAGCACATGACTAAACAAATAACATGCGCTTTGAATGCTGCCTGCTGGGATCATAGCTTTAAGGCTATGACGCGATACCCTTGAACATCTAACACCCTTTATGTGGGACTGATCATTCTCGGCTGTACATTCACAGATCAATGGGAGTCCTCACACCAGCGATACCTCTCCTGACGCAATGGTGCAGCACTTAAGCGATGGCCCTGTGATGGCAGGAGTAGAAATCTGAGGGGAATTTGCAATCCAAGTTACTCCTCCTGGGCCAATTCTCGGCAGCAATCATTTTTAAGTGTGACCTGCCACAGAGGTTAGTTTGCTTACGATCAGTGTGGCAGGTTGTGATGACTCAGCAAGGTCATGCTACCTAGGTTGTTTCGCCGGCGACTTTTCGCTCAAAACGCCGACACCGATGAACCTAAATTTTCCGCACAACGGGAGTCTTAATGCCATCGCGTTAATGAAAACAGCACACGATCTCTTTCGGACAACTAGTGATTCCCATGCTGATTCTTGACAGTACCCATATGTGGGCATATACCGCTGAATGCCTGCATTGCAATAGGAAGCTGCGTTTGACACAAAACAAACCATCGCGAAAATAAACCGGCGCTCAGAATTCTGTCATCCTGCATTGCAGTCATGAAGACCCTAAAAAATGGTCGTGAGCAATTCTGAATTATCAACCCCACTGCATCAGGTTAGCTTCTGCAGGCACGCAGCCGTAGGTTCACCAGGACCCTCAGTTATTTCTAGATCATAAAACAACGGCACGATACCAAGTGTGCGATCCGGGATACATATCAGCAAACGCCAGTAATCAGGGGACATATAAAAAGTGCTCCCGAGTGCATATGCCTTGGCGCAAGTTTGTTGAGTGAATGCACTTATCCTCGGTCAAAATCATTCTTGATTTTCATTATTGCCGTTGTCTCTTCGAAACAAACATACCACCTGCTTTCATCGGTTCAGGCAGTGTTAACAATGATGGAGGGGGAATATAGGCTTGAAAAACCCGTGGAAGATGTCTGCCTCTTTCATAACGTCGTTCTTGCGCTCATTTTACGACAGTTATTGCCATGCGAGAGGGAGAAGAGGCCACAAGTTTATTTTCAAGAGCGCCAATCGTCGCAAATGCATCAAACTAAATACACGAATATATGCCGAAAAGGTCAAGAAGGCGCTATGAATTTATTTCTTCACAAGAGCACATTAAAATATAGAGTCAACATCATTAAGTCAAACTCTAGATTATTTCCTCATGTAGCGGCACCACTCTCCTCCGAGAATGATTTAATGTTTTCTTTCCGAACTAATATCAATTATCTGACGAATGTGCACTCAGCCCTTCACGTCGTAATTGATGGCATGACGTTTACAGATCAGTCGCCATGCGCACAGTGTCAAAAGTTCACCACATTAAAGGGCGGAGAACTGTCGTTTATGGACAACGTGTTGTATCCCAGAGGAAATTATGATGTCCATATAGCCGAATATTCCTTCAGTTTTATCTGCAACAGTAAAAAGCAATTTCTGAACACTTATTAACTGAAGGCCGCATAAGCAGGCGAGAAACGCACTCAAACCGGAAAGCCAAAGTTTTTTTTCTTAAGAGAGCCATTCCGATCATGGCATTTGAGCGGTGCAGGTTTACACTGCTTCCAGAAAACAACTCATTCTCGCACTATGCGGGGTGAGAGGCTGCATGTGAAAAAGCTGCCTAAATTCCCGGCAGTTCCTGCCTCTTTTTGTCCAGATTTCCATGCGGACACCTTGGTTGAGCTTTGGTTAGCACCTACTAAATAAAGTTGCAAAGAGAGATGTATACCTATTAGCACGGATTGACGATATCCTTAACAAACGTTCCCGCGATATGCACTTTTTATGAAAATGAAGGCGCCCAGCGGTCGATCAAATCGATGGACATGAAAAAGAAACTTCCTTCACCACGCTGGACGTGTCATATCAGTTCACATTCCAGCAGTTTCGCTTTGCGCCTCACCAACATTCAAGCGAAATAAGGGAATGGGTTAGCAGGCATCATGTGCACGTTCATCTGCATCACGCGTTATTTTTCCTAAAAATTCAATCACCACTTCATAATGCCTTCCAGAATCGGTTATCGTTAAATGTTTTCTACGCTAATCCTGGAACCTCAAAACTGCCATTGGCCTAGAAAGTGCTCTCGTTTCTCTCTTAACTAGTAGCAACGACCGTAATCAAGTAGATGCTAAGTTACGATGCTTATATTTAGGACAGCTTTAAAGTGAAGTCCTCGGCTATTTATGGTTTCCCAGCAGCTTCGTGACCCTTGCCGAATCTTTAGTGCTTGTGACGGAAACAGTCGCGCCATTCCAATGCGAAGTCCATTTAGTCATTTCTTTATTTTCGAACGAACCAGTTCAGGTGCACACGCATATATATATATATATATATATATATATATATATATATATATATATATATATATATATATATATATATATATATATATATATATATATATATATATAGGTATGTATACAATTCCATTTTTCATCCTCTCTGATTATCCGTGGCAGAAGGCGCTATCAAACGCGTGGCGAGGCCTCAGAACTTATATTTCACACAAAGCTTCTGCCACCAGTGCGACGATTAGAAATACGCTGCACTGGTGGAGCAAAATAAAGGAGCGAAAAATGTTGAATTACACTTGCTAGGTACAGTACTAAGAGATATGGTACACGCACCAACAAGTAAAAAACAAACAATATATACTGATATACAAGAGCGATGTGCGCAGACAGACAATACAATAACCTCTGAATTACAATCATACCGGCAAGATCGTAATTTTGCCAGGAACTGCAGTTAATATGATTTTAAACATGAATACATGGCGTGGGAACGCGCGACACACAGCGAGACAGCAGGATTTCCAATATATTCTGTTCACTGAGAAGGAGATGTTTCATCCGTTTCTTGATCCCAGACAGTGAATTCGATTCGGATAGGGAGTTGAGTATCAAGGGGTTACCATTGCGAAGTTCGTGAATATGATGGTTAGTAATGTGTGTTGTGGAAGTGGTTCGAGCTCCGTTTTTACAAGACTTGCCTTCCCGCAAATCACAAGCTCAGTTCTGACGTCCAAGGATGGAAGGAGTGTTGAACCAATGAATTGGCACCATGGTACACCTGTATATCGGGGCTTAAGCGAAACATTTAGAAAACATTCAATATATTATATTTCAGCAAAACAGACGGGGTGTGTTCATATCTTGGTTTCTTTGCAAATATCTTTATAGCCTTCTTTTCTACTCCGTGTAATCTTACAAAATTGGTTCTCATTGTAGTGCCCCACACCAAAATGCAGGAATTTAGACGGCAGTAAATTAGGGCGTACAATAGCTCGCGTTTAAAACAGGTAGGTTTTATAACGCTCATTTTGTTTAACATGCAAATGATTTTAGTGAATTTAACACTTAATGCTAGACGTGTTATGTCAAGTTCAAATATCCTTCAAAATAAACTCCCAGGAACTTGTGGGAACTCACTCGTTTCAGCGGTTTTCCTTGAAAAACAGGATCAATAGAGACTTCATAAAGTTCGTTTTTCGCTCAAAATAACATGTAGTGTGTTTCCGCAGTATTCGAGGTCAGCTGGTTACAGCACCGCCAGGACGAGAGACCATGAAGCCATGTATTCGTGTGAGCTATTAGGCTGGTTATGCTATTTCCCTTAAAGAAGACATTCCTATCATATGCATAAAAAAATTAATGTTCAAGGTATCATTAACAGTATCCTTCATATACACTACGAATAAAATTGGCCCTGTAGTCGAGCCCTGTGGAACACCAAACTTGATCATTTACAAGTTTTCACAGTCAAAGGTACCCCACTTTTTCCTACCTTTTTTGCTCCACAGAGCAAATTGGCGCTACGCGGTTCCATGAAACGTAAGAGGATACTGTGCTTTCACAGCTTGAAATTATTTCTAGTTGTTCTGAGCGGAAATATAAAGCAATGTTGGTGTAATGCCGGTAGCTTTAGAGCACTCGATGATTTCCGCGAGTCTCTGGCCTGTGTACATCACAGGTACTTCAAACATGAAATGAAATTTCCACATTGTTGTATTGCTGTAACTAGTTGGTTAAGTGCGGCGATTCTGTACCCACTCATTGTCATGTAAGAGTTAGGTACAATGCTAACGTGTCTTCAAAAGAAAGGTGAATAGTCTTATTGCCGTTAAGTTTAACCTAATTTTTCTTTTATCAGCTAAATAGTATGTTGAGCGCTTACTATATTGGTCGGCCACAAAGGGACGAACTACAAGACTTGAAATTTAGCTTTGCATCGTCCACATAAACACTCAAGAATAATAGTCGGCACGATGCTCCTCGAAATAAATTGCTTTAATAATGGCGAGTGTGCAACTTAGAACCCAACCTTGAGTAACATAGTTCTCAGTAGGATCTGGCTTGACAAAATATTACCAAAACTAACCTTGAATCATCGGGGGTTGCACAGTTTGTCATGACCATGCTAGAAGAGGTCGAGACAGAGAGGAACAACCTTCATGCATGACAGCTTCTGTTTTATTTATTTATTTATTTATTTATTTATTATTTATTTATTTCCTTATTTATTGCATACCACTAACCTCTTCCACGTAGTTGTTGCAGGATTGTGTGAGCGGAACACTTACAAAAACACAAATAAGATGTAAGGCCAACTACTGACTCCTTGCTTCCCTGACAGGCACATTGCTTGACGTCAGAACCTTGGGGTCTACTATGAAGACGTTTGCACTAGTGTTACTGCATTCTGTCGATAGTGTGCTCCCCTTCAGGGAGACATTACGATTGAAAGGGTCCCTCAATGTGCGCTGGAAGTAGTGCACGTTCCTGTTGTAGCTTTAATTGCGTCGTCTGGTTCCGCTTGTCACTTTAGTCTCGGGCATTTTGATGATGGGCCTCTAGCTGCCGTATAGTCAAATATTCTGTGGTCTGCCACGCAGGTAACCGTCCTGGGAAAGCCTGGGGTTTATCTGTCGATGTTCATGTGTGGTCGATGGTTTTGTTAGCGTCCGAACGACTTCTGTCCGCTCATGTACTTCCGTTCGCTTTCTATTTGCACATCAACTTTCCAGTGGCTATCAAGTCTCATAGTGCGACCAGTGATGTAGAGTATAATGTTGTCGTAGCAGCAGAACGACACAAACCCAAAAAATAGAGCAGAGGAAATAAAAGGAAGGGACACAGCGCATCGCTGTGTTGTGTCTTTCTTCTCCTTCATCTTTTCTTTTTTTTCGTTGTACATTTCAGTTGTTATGCCAACATATACAAACAAACTAGCCCATGAGCTAGTGCTTTCGAGCTTTAGTACGATACTGCACTTCTCAGAAGCTAGGGCAGAGACCCACTTATTCTAATACTGCCCCCTATCAGGAATATGCGGTCCGTAATGATTAGACTGTGTCGCGCCTTTCCCACGATTGCGTATTTTGGTGTACATGCACTGGATTAGAGTTTATTCGGCCAGAGCATGCGGTCTTTCTGCGAGTCCAAGAAACTCTGCAGCATAATTTTTCCCTTCGGTCCTTTCCCGATTGCTGGAGGTGCCCAGTTATGTATGTGACTTCTGTAAGACGAGTTTCAGTCACGTGCTGTTTTGCGAAGCCACATGATGGCATATAGCACAGCCAGAGATAAGGCCCAGTTTGCGAAGAGCCATACAATAGAGCCTTTACGCTCTCTCGTTCAGCAACTTAAAAATTGTGAATCGCTGTTGACTTGTCTCCAGATGAGTGCACTGGAACTGCACGCGGGCTATGTATCAAGGCTTGGGATTGTTGACGTTGTCTATTCCCTATCACAGAGAGGACGTCGTCTCTATAAAGGGCACGTGTCTCAGCCGATATCTGCATACGCATAGTAGTACTCTACGTGGACCGAGTCGTGGTCTTGCTTGCTGTCCCACCGACCTCTTCGTTCCGTAGCCATGTGACGCGTACTGCTGTGTTGACTTGCTGATCTTGGCTGTCATTGTCGCTGAGGTTCAAGGCGTGAAGTAGAATCTGTAGCTTCGACAATATATCCTTGATTATGTTGTGTGGGTCGTCTTAGGAGCCCTGTTCTGCTTCCGAAATTGGCTGCGCCATGTTAGTGGTTGGTGTAGATTAGCAGAGAACGATGAAGACAAAAACATGGTTTATGCATGCCTGGGGCTTCAACATAATCATCGCTCTCTTCTGAAAACGCTCGCATGATTGCTGCACCGGCAGAGAGCAGTTCTTCTGAAGATTACGGAGGTTACAAATGTTTACAGAGGTCCAATGACGCTCATCAGCATCTGCAAAATAAAAGCGAGTCAGGCCAAGGACTGCAAGATCTCCTTATTGTATAGCCAGGCCCAACGAGTTAATCGCATCGGCTCAGAAAAAGCACAGTTCAAAATGTGCGGCGCTTAAGGACACGCTTGCCAGGGAGAGGTGCCTTATGAATATCCAAGCTTATACAATAAGCAAAGCCTCGAAATTGAAGCGACCTGACATTTTCTGCGAGGACCAAATTAGCGAAAACTGAATTGCAATGATTACTTGCACACTAGATCTTTTTACCGAATGTTCTTCTTATTATGAGAAGTCATTACAATATATTCACCCAAAGTTAGTGCGGCTTAATTATCCTTATTGAACCACAGCAGGTTCCTTAGCATCAAAACATGAAGCACTCCAACATCGCCCCAAACTACCGAATGTAATCTATCTCACTCTTTGGAAGGACCACACAGAAAATTAGAGGTCGTGTAATTTGCTTGTTTGGTTAGAATTAAATTCAATTGTGCTCTTTTTACCATAAATACCTTGTAGCATTGTTACCCGAGAATTACAAACTTGCCCCAACTGGCTTTAGCCACGCAACGTAATCAAGGATATCATGTCACAGCTACAGATTCTACTACACGCCTTGAGTCTCAGCAACAATGACAACCAAGATCACCTAGTCTACGGAGCAGTACGCGTCACATAGTTACGGTACAAAGAGGCTGGCGGGACAACAAGCAAGAACACGACACAGTCCACGTAGGGGACTACTATGCCCATGCAGACAGACAGCGGGACATGTACTACTTCTGCACAGTGTGGTACCTCGCCACGGTGAACTGAATGAGTCTCGATTCTCTGCCCAGATTAACTCATCATGATCAACCCATGACCAAATCCTTCATGTACTGACCGCCGCCTTTTATTGGGAGTTCTTGCGAGGCACGAAGCTGTGTTTGATGTATATAAATTCAAATCACAGCCAACACCAACATCTCATTCTCATTACACAATAAATATCAGACATCATCAAACTACTCTTCGCAAGCCTTAATAGGTGTCGCTCCGAGAACGCAGATAAGTGACAAGGAAGCACAGAACATGTTGGAATTAGGGATCATTCAGGAAGAATGACGTACCTGTTTCCTGAATAATAACTATTCAGTGCGCACTGTTAGCCAGCTGCTGACTACAAACCGAGCAAGTCCTAGACAATTGCCAAGATAAGCAAATTTTTATGTATTCTTGAGCACCGCATTTTAGTTATTGTTTCAAAACGCATCGCTTTCTCAGATTTCTATAGGTGCAGGCTACCGCCAAATTCGAGTATCTTGCTTCGAAGAAAATTAACTGGACTGGAAAGAAAAATGAACTTGTAACGGTTCCAGTGTGTATGTTTAACGGCCTGTAAGGACCACCATTTGTAGAGGAACGTCACCGTTTCAATGTCTTTGTGTACAAGGGGGAGAAAATGTAGACTTCTCAAAGTGTGTATATAACGTTCGGATGCTGAGCCCAAGAAAGCGGAATTGATTGCCGGCCGTGGTGGCTGTATTTCAATGGAGGCGCTATGCAAAAAGTTTGTCTGAAGTCGAATAATCGTACGTAAAGAACCCTTTGTCGCCGCAAATAATCTACAGCGATCCACTACGGCGTCCTTCAAGACCTGCGTGCTCCATTTGGTTGCTAAACCCCGCACACTCTATCATGACACCAGCGAGAGTGAGAAACGCGCAAAATATTTGGAAGCCTGATTTTATGCATAACTATCAATAAAACTTTCAAACTATTAGCCCTGAAGACGGTGACTAGAATATCCGCTGTAAAAAAGAGGGGTGATTTTTGGGTACAGAAATGTTCGTGCGCTCAAGCGCGACTGTTTCCGTCACAAGCACTAAATATTCGGCAAGGTTTGCGAAGCTGCTGGAAAACCATAAATAGCAGTCTCACAGCAGAAGACTTAACATTAAAGCTGTCCTAAATATAAGCTTCGTAATTGAGCATATAATTGATTATGGTCGTTGCTATCAATCAGGACAAACGAAATTGCTTTGTAGTGTAACGGCAGTTTTGAGGTTCCAGGATTAGAATAGAAAACATCGCATGATCATCGATTCTGGAAGGCATTATGAAGTGGTGACTAAATTTTTCAGGAAAAATAATGCGTGATCCAGATGAACGTGCACATCATGCCTGCTAATTCATTTCCTTATTTCGCTGGAATGTTGGCGAGGCGCAAAGCCAAACTGCTGCAACGTGAACTGATAAAAACGTCCAGCGTGGTGATGGAAGTTTCTTTTCCATGTCTATCGATTTTATCGGCTGCTAGGCGCCCGTCAATTTCATAAAAAGTGCATATCGCGTGTACATTGGTTCAGGATATCGTCAATCCGTGCTAATAGGTGCCTCTCTCTTTGCAACTTTATTCAGTAGCTGCTAATGAAAGCAGAACCGAGGTGTCTACATGGAAACCTGGACAAGGAGATCCACAGACTGCCGAGAATTTAGGCAGCTTCTTGACATGCAGCTTTGCACCAAGCCTAGTGCGAGATTCACTTGTTTTCCGCATGTAGTGTAAACCTGCACCGCTCAACTGCCAAGATCGGAAATGCTCTGTTACGAAAAAAAAAAAACTTTGGCTTTCCGGTTTGAGCGCGTTGGTCGCCCGCTGATGTGGCCTTCAGTTAATATGTGTTCAGAAAGTACTTTTTACTGTTGTATATAAAATTGAAGGCAGATTCGCCAATATTCACAACATACTTTATGTTGGGATAGAACATGTAGTGCATACACGACAGTTCTCCGCACATGAATGTAGCGAATATTTGACTATGTGCATAGCGACTGATCTGTAAACGTCATGCCATCAGTCATGATGTGAAAGGCGGAGTGCATTTTCCTTCAGATAATTGATGTTAGTTCGGAAAGAAAACAAAGTACACTCGCAGGAGAGTGGTGCAGCTACATGAAGAAATAATACGTAGAGTTTGACTTAGTGACGTTGAAGAATTCTTTTCTAGATTTTATTGTGCACTTATGAATATATAAATTCAGAGCGCTTTCTTGACCTTTTCGGTATATATTCCTGTATATATTTAAAGCCACTTGCAACAATTCGTGCTCTTGAAAATCAATTTGTGGCGTCTTCCCCCAGTCGCATAGCAATGAGTGTCGCTAAATGAGCGCCGGAACGATGCTAAGAAAGAGGAAGACATTTTCGACGGCTTTTTGCAAGCTTTTGGCTAGCCACCAGTGTTAGTACTGCCGGTGCTCATCAAAGCATGTGATATTTTTATATCCAAGGCACCACAGGAATAATGAAAATAAAGAACTATTTTGACCGACGATAACTGGATTGACTGATATAAGATATCAAAGGAAGACAAGCGATTCGCGCTCTGTCGATGCTGGTGAAGTCAAACAGAACGGCCTCGGAGAAAGGTGAGGAAGAAACTAGGACGAAAGAGAACAAAGCTGAAGTCAGCTGGGACGTGTTTAATCGAACTGCACGAACATCGCAGTAAACCGAGAAAGAAGCTCAGACGAACGAGTCCAGCTTTCAGTACGGACTCAGTCTGGAAGCGCCAGCGCAAACAGAAGAGCGCACGCCGAGAAGGAAGACAGGAGAAGCAGAGCCCTCATGAGCGAAGTGGCGTTAGATTTTGTTTCCAACAGACGCGCTAGCCTCAGGAAACGAAGAAGGGCTCGAAGTCTGGGCGCAAAACCAGACAGGAGTACGAGTAGGAAGTGGAACCAAAACCGGGTTCTGAAGAGAAGCCTCAGTAAAAGGCGGAAGAAGAGCAGAGCTCGCGACAGGAGGAGAGGCCAGAGAGTCGTCCGGAAGAGAAGCACAAGTGCTACCGAAAGCTTCACCGAGACGTCCTGTCCCACACTCTAGTATGCCGAACATACAAGTATAGACTAGTGTATGCATCGCATTTGTGTGCTCTCTCTCTCCGGAAGGTTGTTAATGTTTCCGAGCTGCGGCGTGTATTTAAGTGCATATTTACATTGTCAATGGTTGTGTGGTTGGAGACATCATTTTATTGATGTGTGTGTTTTGGCCTTCGCCATTGAGTTTTCGGGCGCAAGCATCTGTGCGTGAATTTTGTGATTTGTGAATATTGTTGCACAATATTTTAAACGAAGGGGCAGTGTCGCAAAATTCGGCGCATATTCGAAAAAAAAACCGCACCACGGAAGCGATTGCGCCCGCGCGCACAGTAAATAATACAAAAAGCGCAGAAGGAACCTCGGAGAGTGCGTAACCTTGTGTGTGCTGCTGCTCTTCCCACTTTGCTCGCCGGCGCAGCACCAAAGCAGACATGGCCGCGAGCGCCGTCGATTGTTGGATAATGCCTGAGTAATTTCTACTCAGTGTTGACCAAGAGGAGGTAACATTCACCGCGCTAAAGTGATACCCTCTCCCCTTTTTTCACCTATCGACGACGCGCAACGCGAGAGTGCCTGGAATCTTCTGAAAACCTGTTTCCGCGCTTGACCAATGGTGTGGCGCGCTCGGCGCGAGAAGGAGGACGATATTGTGCATGTTTATGGACGCGCCTGCGTTGGCGCGAAGAAAAAAACAGACGCGGACCGCGCTTATAAATGAGGGGCGTTGACCGCTCTCTGTCAGCCCTAGCCGCCGTTTAAGCTTGAGAGAAGCGCGCCCGCTCGACTCCCGGGAGAACACCACCGTTCAGCCCCGGACCAGCGAGGCAACGTACGCCAACCTGCGGGACGGCATGGTCGTGTTCCTCAGGTCGTCGGACTGTCGCAGTGCCCGGGGAACAAACTGTGTTTTGTTTGCTTGTCTCTCTCTGTGCTAGTGCACTTTGGGTTCAAAGCTTTTGTTGTATTTGTAATGTTGTAGCGTGCGGCAGCCGAGCGGCCGCACCAAAGAACCAGCGAAGACCGGTGCAGGACAAGGAATCAGCGTTTATTTGTCTGACGCTTCTTTTATACGCAGCGGTTGCTTATCCGCTGCTGCAATCAGTGCGCGTCAAGGCAAAGTGACGCGTCATGCACTTGACGCTATCACATTCCTTCCCTCCAAGATCTTCGCCTCCACTCATTAGCTGCAGTGGCGGAAATCGTGGCAGGTATATCGGTCTGGTGGTTTCCGGGCGCGCTGGCTTCTGCTCAGTGTTGTTGGTGGAGAGTCGGAAGGCGCTTCAGCTTGCGCCTCAGGATGTGCGTTGTGAGCAGCTGGCAGCTGCAATTCTTACCCGTCTTGTGGTGGCGGGGTTGGGGTTGGTGCATCATCGCGAAGAGGGGGTACTGCCGCGTCCGCGTCATGCTGCGCCTCTTGTGGTGGGGAGGGGAGCGTCTCCTGATGACGCTCAACGTCGTCGGTGTCGGGTCGTCTCGGGGCTTCCGCCCCGGTGTCCAGTCCTGCATACTGGAAAGAGCTGCGCGATCGCAAATGATCAACATGAACGTACCGAACTGTGTTCTGAGTCTCTACGAGATAGGTCACAGGGCTGACTAGCCGCACTATACGCCCTTCCGTCCATGACACCTTCTCTTGCCGGACAGTCTTCACGTACACCCAGTCTCCTTCCTTAAACGAACGGAAAGTTGATCTCCGTTGGTCATGCTGCTGCTTTAGCCCTTCTTGCCTACTCTGCATGTCATCCCGAAATGATGGTCTTAGTAATGACAGTTTAGTGCGTGGAGTTCGTTTCAGAAACAGTTCAGCCGGACACTTGCCAGTTGCCGTGTTAGGGGTTGTCCTATACGCCAGCAGGAAGTCGTCCAGTCTCTCCCGCATCGATCTGTTGTTACTTCCCTTGTTGTCGTGCAGAAGCTGCTTACGAAGACTCCTTTTTACAGTTTGCACCGACCTTTCGGCAGCCCCGTTGGACTGCGGATGGTATGGCGGGCTGTACGTGCGTCGGATGCCACAGGCATCGAGGAAGGCCTGGAACTCCTGCGGTGAAAACTGGTGGCCGTTATCAGAAACCAGTTGTTCAGGGTATCCGTAAGCAGCAAACAGACTTCGCAAGCGCTCGATAGTTTTCGCGGCTGTAGTAGAGCGCATAGGAAACACTTCGATCCACTTTGAAAATGAGTCCACGCACAAAAGAAATGTCGTTTTTTCAAAGTCAAAAAAGTCCACATGCACTCGCTGCCAGCAGCGGGCGGGAACCGGCCATGGCTCGAGTGGAGAACGGGGAGCGCTATTTTGCATTTGTTGGCAAATGCTACACGTTTTTACCGTGTTTTCTATCTCTGCGTCTAGCCCTGGCCACCAGAGCAAGCTACGTGCAAGCATCTTCATGCATGAAGCACCGGGGTGTTCCGTGTGCAACAGACTCAACACTGCATTTCTCATCTTTGTTGGCACAACAACACGACTGCCCCATGTGACGCATCCCGCTTCCAGCGACAGCTCCGCACGTCTGTTATAGCACGGTACAAGTTGAGCATCTTTGATTTGTGCTGGCCATCCTTCAAGCGTATATCTGTAGACTTTGCTCAGAATGCCGTCATACTTGCTAGCTTTGGCAACGTCTTTAGCCGTCAGTGGCGTAGTTTCAAAAACCGCGAGCGTATGTGTCTCATCAACGCTGTTTTCGGTTGCAACAGGCAGTCTGGACAGCGCGTCCGCCACTTCCATTTGAGATCCTTTCCGATATCTCAAGTCGTAGCGATAAGAAGCCAGGATTAACGCCCACCGTTGCATTCGAGCAGCCGCCAAAGATTGGACCTGCTTCCGTGGCCCTAAGATGCCTAGTAATGGTTGATGATCCGTGAACAACGTGAATGCCCTTTCATATAGGTAACGATGAAACTTCTTGAGAGCAAAGATTATTGCCAGCGCTTCTCGCTCGATCTGGGCATAGCCGCGCTCAGCTTGCGATAACGTCCTGGAGGCAAAAGCGACAGGCTTTTCTTGCCCACTGGGAAGTATGTGAAAAAGAACCGCGCCGAGCCCATACTGCGACGCATCACAGCTTAGAGCCAAGGGTTGCTTCGGATTGTAGTAAGCAAGTACCGGACTGGTCGTGAGCAAGTTTTGTTTTTCGAAACGCGCGAGAACACTCGCTTGTCCATTTCCAACGCGTGCCCTTCTTCAGGAGCTCGTAGAGCGGCGCAGCCACAGTCGCCAAGTTCGACAGGAAGTTGGAGTAGAATGTTACCATGCCCAGGAAAGACTTCAGTTCAGTACCATTTGTAGGCTCCGGTGCACGCTCTATTGCCCTTGTTTTCGATTCCAGTGGCTTTATTCCATCCGCTGAAATTATGTGGCCCAGATAGCGGACTTCACTGCAAAAGAGCTTGCATTTTTCCATGCGCAGCGTCACATTGTGCTCCTGCAATCGTGTCAAAACTTCTTCCAGCCTTTTCCGACATTCATTCTCACTTGAACCTCCAATGATGACATCATCAATATAACACCCTACTTGAGGGATACCCTTGAGAAGCCCGTCCATGAGCGACTGGAATATGGCAGGAGCACTGGCAATGCCGTAAGGGAGCCGCTGGTACTGGTAAAGGCCTTGGTGGGTGTTTATAGTTAAAATCGCCTTTGCATCGTCGGCAAGTCCTACTTGCTGGTAAGCGGCAGCAAGGTCTAGGACGCAGAATACTTTTGAGCCTGCCAATGTTGTGAACAAATCTTCTGGCAAGGGAAGAGGGTAGTGCTCAGTCAGCAGCACAGGGTTCACCGTGACCTTGTAGTCACCGCACAACCGCACTTTTGCTCCTCCGTCTTTCGGTACCACGACCAGCGGAGTCGCCCAATCGCTTCTGGTGACCCTTTTCAGTACCCCCGCCCGTTCCAAGGCGTCTAGCTCTTCGGACACAGCTTGCTTCAATGCAAAAGGCACGGGACGGGCCTTGCAAAATACTGGCTTGCTGTCTGGCTTCAAGAGGACCTGTGCTTTGTAGCCCGTTATCAGCCCCATCTGCGGTGAAAACAAAGCCTGAAACTTCTTAAGTTCCTCCACGGCTTCGTCTTGCTGTATAGCATGGACTTCCTGCCAATTTAATTTCAGCTTCCTCAGCCAGTTGCGCCCGAGCAGACACGGCAACACTTTCCCACCGTCATCTACTATCAGAACAGGTAGAACGTCAGTTTGATTAGCGTGCTCAACACGCACATCAGCCGACCCTACGACCGGCACTAGTTATCCTGTGTACGTTCGTAAAGGAACCGTAGCCGTCGTTACTGTCAGATGGGGAAACTTACTAAGAAAAACTGACTTCGGCATGACGGTGACGGACGCCCCTGTGTCGATTTGCATCCTTAAGGCCTGTCCTTCCACCAGAACTGTGACATCGTATGCAGACTTATTTTCTTGTCATACTGTATATTTCTTGCTCTTCGTCAGACTCATCGGCCGAGTTATCGATCGCATTCAGCGCGTTCGGTTTGCCTGTGCGCTGCCTGCACTTTGATTTCAAGTGACCTTGCTCTCCGCAGTTATGACACTTGTACTTGCGATATCGGCAATTATTGGCCGCATGGCGTTTACCGCAACGGAAGCACTCTACGGGCTCAGTCTTGCTTCGATAATTGTCCTTAGCACGGTAGCCTTGACTCAGAACATCAACTTCTAGTCCTGAGCGCCTTTGTGGTATACTTTTCAGCTCTTCTAGCTTTACTTGTTGAGTCTGGGTGGTGGCTAGTTCACGATTTAACGCAATTTTGCACGCCTCTTCGAACGTCAGCTTTTCAGCGGCAACCAGCTCACGCTGAGTGTCGACGCAGCGTAGCCCGGCGACTAGCCTGTCTCTAAGCGCTTCGTCGAGAAACTTGCCAAACTCGCAAGTTCTGGCCAGGTGCTTCAGCTGCACAATGAATTCGGCTACAGTCTCTTGCTCAAGTTGCAATCTTCGGTTAAATCGGCACCTTTCCGCAATCACGGCCTTTCGGGGACTGTAGTGTGTTTTCAGTAGCGCCGTGACCTCGTCATACGTTTTGCTGGCAGGGGAATTTTGAACTAGCAGGTTCTTCAATACTTCATACACTCGAGGTCCTACTACAGTCAGGAATACGGCTAGCTTCTTGCCTTCAGCCACATCATTTGCCAAGACGTAAAGCTCAAATCTTTCCAAGTAGGACTCGAAGCTGTCGCTCCTTTCGTCAAAAGTATCAATTTTTCCCACCTTCGCCATTGCAGCATCCGCCAGGCAGTAGTCTTCAGCAGCAACCGAAGAAAGCAGCCAGCCGCCTCGATCCCATCCTCGTCGCCAGTGTAATGTTGTAGCGTGCGGCAGCCGAGCGGCCGCACCAAAGAACCAGCGAAGACCGGTGCAGGACAAGGAATCCCCGTTTATTTGTCTGACGCTTCTTTTATACGCAGCGGTTGCTTATCCGCTGCTGCTATCAGTGCGCGTCATGGCAAAGTGACGCGTCATGCACTTGACGCTATCACATTCCTTCCCTCCAAGATCTTCGCCTCCACTCATTAGCTGCAGTGGCGGAAATCGTGGCAGGTATATCGGTCTGGTGGTTTCCGGGCGCGCTGGCTTCTGCGCAGTGTTGTTGGTGGAGAGTCGGAAGGCGCTTCAGCTTGCGCCTCAGGATGTGCGTTGTGAGCAGCTGGCAGCTGCAATTCTTACCCGTGTTGTGGTGGTGGGGTCGGGGTTGGTGCATCATCGCGAAGAGGGGGTACTGCCGCGTCCGCGTCATGCTGCGCCTCTTGTGGTGGGGAGGGGAGCGTCTCCTGATGACGCTCAACGTCGTCGGTGTCGGGTCGTCTCGGGGCTTCCGCCCCGGTGTCCAGTCCTGCATACTGGAAAGAGCTGCGACACCCAAGAGGTGACACCCACTCCCAGTAACAGAATCGGCGGTGCTAAACCTTCAACTAAACTTTGACGTTAAGGAAGTAATGGTACCCAGTATCATACCTTATATTTCTCTCAAAAGTTCCTCCCAGTTGGTTGAGAAATATTTATTGCGATACCGCGAAGCGCTATCAAAGCCACGTGACCACGTCGTCTTTGTCACGCGCTTTCCGTTTTCCCTTGCCCGCTGTGATAATGTGTCGTACTAAAGCGCGTCGCGCAAGCCACCGGCGCGAATTTTCTTCGTGTCCGTCATCACCGAATAAATTATCCCGTCTAAGCTATGGTGCCTCAGTTGTCTAGTTTCAAACACGACCTTTATATGAATTGATTACGAAATCCCCAGCAACTGGTAAGTTACCATGAGAAGGCAAGACAGCTAAGCTCATTGCTATTCACAAATCATGTAGGAAAGGAGATGTATTGAACTTTAGGCGCGTGTCACTAAATTGTACAGTATGCAAACTTCTAGAGCAAACCGTACTGAAACACTGGAACACATATCTTGAACGCGAACGTTTGTTATGACTTTTTAAGCATGGTTTTCAGAAGAGGCTAATAACTGTCATCCCACTACAGGAGCTAATACTCATTTCCCTTAGCATCGATAACGAGAAGGTGATCGACCTAATCATCTGACACTTTTGTATAGTCGCGTTTCGCATGTAAAACTACTCAAGAAATTGAAATGCACATTCGGCATTAACCTTACTGTACATTGGATTCAGCATTAGGTAGCAAATTGGTTTGCACAACCAAATACCCAGAACTCATTAACCGGGACTATTACCTGGGGAGCGCCGCAAGGTTAAATTTTGGCACAAATATTATTTTCTCATTTCTCTAAATGACCTTACGAGAAATATCTATGTAAATATCAGGCTTCTCACGAAACACTGCGTCATTTGCCGTGAAATTAATTAATTTGAAGATGATATCGCCTTAACCAGCGCACTGTGAACTGCGTAAAAGTGGCGTACGGTGTAGCGAATTGTACTAAATGTTCATAAATGAATTTCCTAGCGAATAACAAGAAAAAAACAAAACCTGCATTTTCCTTACAGCACGAGTAATATACTAACTCCAGTCAGTGAAAGTAAATACCTTGGTTTCAAACTCACGCCCAACCTTAGCTGAGACTCGCACTTAAAAAACATCAGAGCTGCTGCTACGCGAAAGTTACTTTTTCTTTGAAGATGTCTCCGACTTACGCCACCCGAAACTGAAATCCTAGCTAAGAATAATTTCATAGGGCCAACAATAGAATATGCTAATATCGTGTGGTTCCAGATAAAAAAACAAAACAACGGGGAAGGGATGGAAAGGAAGGCAATCAGATATATTTTTAACAAATATTAAATGTCTGACTCACAATCTTGCCTGCTTCGGTAAGCAGGTTGCTGAGCCCTAAATAACACGCCATAAGAGCAGGCCTGAAATGTTTTACAAACTCGTACATTTTTACCCGCCGCGGTGGCTCAGTGGTTAGGGCGCTCGACTACTGATCCGGAGTTCCCGGGTTCAAACCCGACCGCGGCGGCTGCGTTTTAATGGAGGAAAAACGCTAAGGCGCCCGTGTGCTGTGCGATGTCAGTGCACGTTAAAGATCCCCAGGTGGTCGAAATTATTCCGGAGCCCTCCACTACGGTACCTAATTCTTCCTTTCTTCTTTCACTCCCTCTCTTATCCCTTCCCTTACGGCGCGGTTCAGGTGTCCAACGATATATGAGACAGATACTGTGCCATTTCCTTTCCCCAAAAACCAATTATTATTATTATTAACCATTTTTTATAGCTAAATCAAAGTATATCGCCGTTGCGATACATGACTTTCAAGCCATGAGCATTCTTTGTCATTAAATGATTTTTATGTCATTCTCCTTGCTTTAAGCACACACGGAACAGCTGAAAGCTTCGGCTGCGCACAGTTCTACACTGGATGAATTTGTTAAGCGAATGTATGCTTGAATTTGAATTGAATTGAAGCTGACATGTATGCTTGAATTTCATGCAGGCTAACTCCTGACCAGTCTGCATTAATGACTTGGAAATTGTACAAATCTTTTTTTTTACTGTTATACACACTATACATATTTTCACTGAGATGTTGTAGCGCCCCTCGTGCCGCGCTCGGCTCGCTGGACATGGCACGCGGCGCCGGACAAGGAAGAGGAAGTTGGGCCAGGCCGCCGCAGTGCGAGCAGCGCAAATAAAAAGTTCGAACCTCAACGCTGTCGGAGCTGGTTCTTCCTCGCCTTAGATCCGACAATGTCCTTAATTGTAACCTGAGTCCATTAAAAGAGGGCGTTTAACATTGAAATAATTTGTGCAGCTCTCCTTCGAAATAGTCTCTCTTGCAGTCTATACACAGCTTCCAGCAATTGCCAGCTTGTTTCACTCCGGCTGCGAGACCTTCGATGCCTCCATGGTGCCTCGCTCAGCCAAAAATCAACCTCGCAATACCTGGTATCTCAAAAAAAGCTGATCTGTCATCACCAGCCCATAGACAGCTCACGCTACCATATTTGTACGAGAACTACCGTGACTGAACGCATATTTACACTGATGGATCTGTCCTTCCAAGCAGCTCCGCGGCGGCAATCGTCATTCCAGCGAAAGCTACAACAATCAAATTTAAGACGACCCACGCGACGGCATCGACGGCAGCAGATCTCGCAGCGCTCTTAACTGCCCTTCATCACATTGGTGATGAACCGCCACACAAATGGACAATATTCTGCGATTCGAAAGCGGCACTGCAGTCTCTACTGTCACCTCTACGACGCGAACCGCACGAACAACTAATCTTCCATATTACAGAGACGTTGCACCATATAAGTGATGCCGGCCATGATATAACTTTCCCGTGGCTTCCAAGTCACTGCGGGATTATCGGCAATGAACGGGCGGATCACGCTGCCCGCTCGGCCCATACTGAGGAGCGCCACGTCCCAATTTCTTTTTCTAGAACTGACGCGGCACGGGAGCTCCGCCTACTTGCTCGGCAGTGCACCGCGTCGCAATGGAATGAGCCACATTTAAGAAATACGCGACTGTACTCACTTGATCCAACTTCAAGTCTTCGAGCGCCAACACAGCTTCGCCGTAGAGACGCCACGCTTTTATATCGACTTTGGTTGGGTGTTGCCTTTACTAAAGCCTATGCCTTCCGCATAGGGATGACCGACACCCCAACCTGTGACCACTGCGGCCATGAAGAATCAATTGGCCATATATTGTGCTCCTGCCCGCAGTACAGTCCAAATAGGGCATGCCTTAGCCACGAACTTGACCAACTGGACGACCAACCGCTATCCGAAAAAAGAATTCTACAACATCGAAAGGACCTACCGTCGCAGAAGAAGGCCGTGCAAGCACTTTTGCGCTTCTTGCAATCTACCGGCCTGTGTGAAATACTTTATCTGGAACGCCTTGTGCGTGTGTGTCTCCATGTGTGCACGTTCCTTTTTTTTTTTTTTTCGTTTTCCTCTCTGTCATCTTTCTAACCCCTATCCCCCATCCCCAGTGTAGGGCAGCAAACCGGAGACTCACTTCTGGTTAACCTCCCTACCTTTCCTTTTCATTCTCTCTCTCTTGAAGTCTTGGAAACAGTTGAAAAACGCTTCTTTTTGCAGGGATGTCAGCTCCTTTCTCGTGGCGTCTTTAATGGTCTCCACGCTCCCCATCCAGCAACCTTTTATGGCTCTCTTCACACGAGGAATCCGGAAAAATTCGCATGGGGAGAGGTCAGGGGAGTATGGCGGATGGGGCATTACAGTAATGCTGTGCTTGGCGAGAAATTTTGTCATGCTGAGAGCAGTGTGCGGCCTTGCGTTAACGTGAAGAAGGCTCCATTGTCCAGATGCCCATAAGTAAGGGCGATGGCGTCGCAGTGCATCACGCATCTGTTGGAGCAAGCGGATATGAAACTCCTGATTCACCGTCTGCCCTTGTAGAATGAACTCGTGATGCGACACCTCTGGCATCAAAAAAAAACTACCAGCATCGTCTTTGTTTTGGTTTTCTGTCGCCGCACCTTTATCGACGCCGGAGAGCTTGTGGACTGCCATTCGGCGCTCTGACTCCTTGTTAGAGGATCATATTGAAAACAGCCTGTTTCGTCTTCACCATCGATGCTGGCGACAAACGCAGCATCCTTCTCTGCCTCAGAGAGCAAATCAGCGCTCACCGATGCCCGCTTGTCCTTCTGGTCCGGTGTGAGGGAGTGCGGCACAAGTCTGGCATTCAGCTGTCGTTTCCCTGAGTTCTCCAGCAAAATGTGCTGGCATGTTGACTCAATAATGTCGAGAGCATCTGATAGCATGCGGACTGTAATGGTGTGGTCTTGCTGTACGATATTCCTGATCCGAGCCCCGTTTTTTTCACTCCGCGAGGTTGAAGGGCTCCCCTGCCTTGTGTCGTCTTCCACCGACGTTCTCCCCGAAACGAGCCTCTTGTGCCACTCGAAATCTCGCGCCCGCGATATTGTCTTTTTTGCCATAATCGTCATGAAAGAGCTCATACATCTGAGTGGCTGTCTTTCCAAGCTTCACACACAATTTTATGTTTACACGCTGTTCTAGTTTGATTGGATTGGATTGGAGCAAGCTTTATTTGTGCCTGCAGTTGGGCGCTCGCGCGCCCCGACGAGGGCCTACGTCGTCTACGAGGTTGCCGTTACCCGGCGCGGGTCTCCGCTCGCCGTTGCCGGCCGTCCATCTGTCCACATTCACTCACAGTACAATGTGCAGACGATTTGTGACAACGTATTTTTCTGCATTTATGGCCATCTAGCGGCTGCCACAGCAATTAACATAGATAGCTCAGCATAGCCCGAAAAGATAGATAATCTAAATCTCTACTTGCAACCATGTGTAATTGTTAAGAAGTTAATTATGAGAAACTAGTTAACGAGCTTACTACTTAAGACAACACTCGTCAAACTATGCGCAAAAAACTTTTTTTAGTCCAGAAAGTCCATATTTGAACATTATTTCATCTTCCCTGAAAACCTTCTTAAAACAAATGACATGCTGGATTGCCTGGAATGGCGGCGTTCGCCTTCATTTGCGCGTAATGCGGCCGCTTGATGGGGTCCTCCTATTTTTGTTGGCATCTCTACGATTTGCTGTACCCTCTGCGAGCGCGCACAAAGACACACGCAGCAATCTTTTCCCGTAATGGGACTAGTCATTCTTTCAAATTTAAAGTTGATGCATTCCTTATCTTTTCGTCTTTTACAGCTTCCACTTGGCAGCAGCGATGCCGTAGCGTGTAGGACACGTGTACTTAGATTATCGCTCGCTCTCGGCATCTCCACGCAAACGTATGTGTTAGAGCCTTCTCGCCTTCTGTGTCGACTGCAGCGGTACCTTTCCGGCCGTCAATAGCAGCTCCTAAGTCACAACTTATGGCTTTTTCGTTGCACATCGTCCTCGGCGTCAGCTCAAGGATTCGTCGAGTTTTTTAATCGCGGGTAGAACTTGCCGTCGGAGCTTTTATGGGTGGCGGCGTCATTCTGACGTCAGGTGGCGTCGTAGTCGAGCTGTTGTTTTGAAGCGAAAGCTTCACAACGCTACCTAATAGCGATTTCGCGGTGCTTGCCGCTTTCACCTTCGAGTGAGCCAGAGGTCAAACCCCTTACGGCGCTGTTCGGGTGTACGCCGGTATATGTGAGACAATCACTACGCCATTTGCTTACTTCACAACCGGTTCGAGTGTCCACCGACATATCAGAGAGAGTTATTGCGCCATATCCTTTCTTCAATTTCTTCAAAACCAGTCTTCACGACCGCGGTGGCTGCGTTTCGACGGAGACGAAACGCTAAGGCGCCCGTGCGCTGTGAGATGTCAGTGCACATTAAAGATCCCCAGGTGGTCGAAATTATTTCGGAGCCTCTACAACGGCACCTCTTTCTTCCTATCTTCTATTAGTCTCTCCTTTACCTCTGTCTTTACGGCGTGGTTCAAGTGTCCGCCGATATGTGAGACAGATGCTGCTCCATTTCCTTTCCCCAAACACATATTTAAAACCAATCTTGAATTTTCTTCGAAAGCAAAGGCTGCTACTGCTGCTGTTGCTGCTGATAGGAAGAAAGAAAGGGTAAGTGCACGGGCCTGCCTATTGGCTCAAGCCGAGCCACACTCGCTGCAGCTTGCCGAAATTAGGAGTGTTAAAGCATAGGAGAGCAAAGATGTAAAGAAAAGGTGCGCTCTAATACGCCCTGGGCCGATCCCGGAGGCAGTGCAATACCGGGCCGACCCGTGCCAGAGTGCTTCAAGCCAAGCACTCCGCCATATTCTAAAGATAAGTTTAATACCTTGGGTCGAAGGATCCGCAGCAGATATTAAATCAGGTATCTGATATATGGTATCGAAAGCAAAGGAAAGACGCATAACTGGCCCCCTGGGACAGTGGACACCCTAGTCTCGCTTTAAGCTACGTGGCGGTAGTGACAGATGTGCGGTGCATATGCGTTGGCACTAATGCCACAGGCGTTGAGAATTCTCAACGTTGTAGCAGAAATCCGGCACTGAACCTATAGACCGTCGGCGTTCTTTGTGTTCATTGGCTTTAGCGTTGACAGCTCTATAGATTCCGATGATTTTAAGGAAACTGGCTCCCTGGAACAGTGGACGCCTCAGGCATGATTTGGAGTACGTGGCGGTGGTGAGAGAGATGTGGACTGCATGAATTTGCGCTGACAACGTTGTGGCAGACACGCCGCACTGCAGCAATAGGCCGCAGCGTTCATTGGGTAACCAACCTCTCGCGATCAACCATTAGTTGAACCTCCACCTGGCAGGATGGGCGCGTTGCCTATACAGTGTGCCGAACGCCCTCAGCGCTAGAGGCCAAGACGCGTCTACTTACCCGCTGCACTACACAGCTTTCGCTCTCTAAGTTCTGCAGTACTTGAACCGCAAGTAATTTTTTATGCGGCGTCGGCGTACTGGGGGCTGCGTCTCTATGCCTAGTGGTCGGCGGTGGATATTCAGCATTGGGCTCTAAGGAACCCAACCTCCATACGTTGCCGTCTTCACTTTCCCCTAGATGGCCTGGGGGACCTGCTATGGGGGCCTCGACGGGTGTCCCTGCGAGTAGTGGGCTCGACGGAAGTACTTTTCTAATTTTGCGTGGCCGTTGCCCGGGTTGATGTGGCGGTGCGTCTTAGGAGAAACCCCAGGGGCCCATTCGTCTGTAAGGGGAGTGCCGGAGGGAATGACCGGGCGCCCCGCAGTGGTGGCCGAGTGAGCGGCCTTGGTCGGTGTTCTGAGGAAGGCAATTGTCTAATATGTAATGCCATGTTAATTTCTTTTTCCGATGTCACTATTCACGCCGAGAAACTATCGTGTTATTTCGAAGCTCCGTTCATTATAATTCTTGGCATATCTATACCGTTGTGCTGCTCCATGACGCACTTTACTCACATCAAGATATGTGGATGGAAATCTTGCGCACACAACAAACATGAACCAGAAAGGGGAGAGTGGGCAATAAGACGTGGCGCCGCTTTAGACCTCGCATGCAGTCAAGCCCAGCGACACCGCACTGTTGGTCAAGAGTGAAAAGTAATCACCGTGACCTGTCACTCCACTTTATTTGAGAGACGGAGCGTCATGCGTAACAGCTGCGTCACATCAGGCGGAGCTTCATGCCAGGCGTCGCAGTCTCGCATGCGTATAATTAGGCCTATTCGGCGGAAATTTCAACTATGCATATCACTCGGCAGATACGCGTTACTAAAATTGTACAAAAAAAGATTAGTCATCACATTCCACTTTCTCTAAATTTTTAATGTAAACATGCATGGTAACTGCCGTGAAAAAAGGTAATTTTTGCATTTGTTAATCACTGATATTACGACCACAATTATTCTCGCTGTTTGCGTCCGCCTGGCCGAATATTGTTACGGTGTGGGATGCCACGGGGTGGCGACGGGCCCGCCCAGAGAAATATAGCACCAGTAAGGAGGAGAGCCGGCGAAGCACGACCGGCGGCGGCCAAGCTTTTTCGTTCTATCTCCCTCGTGCTAGAGCCGCGCGCTCGCCGCTCGCGCTCGCTCTCCGCCTCTTCTTTTATTCCCGTATCACCTTTCCACCGGGGGGGGGGGGGGGGGCGGAGAGGTCAGGCCGTGCTTTGATGCAGGGTTTCCTGGGGCGATGCAATGTGGGCTCGCAGATAGGAAACGGTCACACTCTTCGTTGAATTCGAAGTGTGTGAGCTGGGCGAAGGTGTCTGCAGTCGCCGAAGAAGGTCCCACACCGGTTAGGCTAACTTCAGGGAGTTTTATGCATATTGAGCGGCGATCCGTTTATGGGACTGCATTGCGTGGGGAAGGCATGGAGCCAGCAGGCGACGACGGCACTGATGAGGACCCGGTAGCTAAGTCGGAGTCACCGCAGGCGCCGTAGACATATCGCTTCATGTTTGAAACATGCTCGGGGAAAATGTGGTGCACACCGCATGGTCGATGCTCTGGCAGGTCTTCGAGGCGGTATGTCACGGGGCCGAGTCGGGCAACGACACGGTAAGGGCCGCGGTATCGGGGCAAGAGCTTTGCGGCACGGCCAGTCGCACGGATGGTGCGGCGAACGAGGACCAAGTCACCGGGCCGGAAGGGGGGATGTGGTGGTGCTGCCGCGTTGGCCGCTTGCACACGCGCGTGAGCCGTGAGGAGGTTGCGCTGGGCGTCGAGGCGGGCGGAATGAAGTCGTTGAGCAGATTCAGTTGGTGACGCAGTAGGATGGGGAAGGCCCAACTGCGCGTCGAGAGGGATGGAGGGCGTTCTGCCATAGACGACTGAGAACGGCGTCACATGCGTTGTTTCTTGCGCTGCAGTGTTGACTGCAAAAGCTGCAGCAGAAACAAAACGATCCCAGTTTGTGTGGGACGGAGCGACGTAGGATGCGAGTATATCCGTGAGGGTACGGTTAACACGCTCCACGAGGCCATTGCACTGCGGATGATTGACGGATGTAGTGGAATGCGCAATGCCGAAGGAGCGGAGGGCTCGCTCGAATTCATGGGCCATAAAGCAGCTCCCACGGTCCGTGATGAGGCGCCGGGGAACACCGTGCCGAAGAACGAGATGCTGTTCCACAAACGCGACGGCATGAGCGGACGACGTGTCTGGAACGGGCAGTGCTTCGACCCACTTGGAGAAGTAGTCGATCGCAACCAGAACATACCGGTTGCCGGCACGCGTCTTCGGAAACGGGCCCAAATGATCCAGTCCAACCAGCTCGAAAGGTGAACTTGGTGGCGAAAAAGCCTGCGGGGGTGTCTTGGTTACACCTGTGGACGGTTTTCTGTACTGGCATGTCTGGCAGGACGCCACGTGTTCCTTGACATCTCTGGACATATTAGGCCACCAAAACCACTCCGACACTCGTGCGTAGGTCTTGCCGCGACCAAGGTGACCAGCCGTGGGAGCGTCCTGTAAGCCGCGCAAGATTTGCGACCGCAGTGTTGCCGGCACAACTGGCAACCAGACGGGTGGTCGACCACGGAGCCGCTTCACATGACACAAGAGGTCGTCCTTCATTCGATAGACCCGGCGTAGTTGGCGGAGGCCTGCGCCGGCGGCGGTGCCAAGGGAGTGGATTATGGCAGCAATGGCGGGATCTTGCGTTTGTGCAGTCCTCAGGTCCGTCAAAGCCGTCACGGAACAAGGGTGGCGAGAAAGGAAATCGGCATCTTGATGGGCAGAGCCGCGCCGATGCACTATTGTGAAATTGTACTCTTGAAGTTGCAGGGACCAGCGTGCAATCTTGGCATTCAAATGTTTGGCGGACTGCAGCCAAGTGAGAGCGCTATTGTCCGTGACTATGGTGAAGTGACGGCCGTACAGGTAGGGACGGAACTTCTCGACGGCCCAGACAACGGCGAGGCACTCGAGTTCTGAAGAGTGGCGGCGGCGCTCAACGTCGGAAAGCTGGCGGCTGGCATGAGCTAGGACTTTGTGGTCACCAGACTCGTCTTCTTGCAGGAGGACAGCGCCGAGCCCATCTTGGCTGGCATCCGTGTGGAGGACGATGGGGGCCGATTCGTCGTAATGGGCCAATGTAGGAGGCTCGAGGAGGGCGTGCTTGACGTCAAGAAACGCGAGCTGTTGGGCCTGCGTCCAACTCCACGGTGCATTCTTCTTCAGCAGGGCGGTCAATGGAGCGCTGCGCTTGGCAAAGTCCGGAATGAAACGACGGAAATACGAAGTAAATCCAAGGAAACTTTTGAGCTCCTTGGCGGTGGTGGGAGCTTCGTAAGCTGTAAGCGCTTTTAGCTTTTCAGGGTCGGGACGGATGCCATGCCGGCTCACAACGTGACCCAAGTACGTCACCTCCGCGAAACCGAAGAAATATTTTTTTGGTTTTAAGCGAAGCCCAGCAGAGGTAAGGGCTTCCAGGACGAGTTTGAGGCGTCTCTGGTGTTCTTCAAATGTAGCCGCGTAGACAATTACGTCATCCAGGTAGACCAACGCCATAGTCCACTTCAAATGGCCTAAGACTCGGTCCATGAGACGCTGGAAGGTGGCTGGAGCGTTCGAGAGACCGAAGGGCATACGGTTGAACTGGTAAAGGCCGTCGGGAGTCACGAAAGCCGTCTTTTCCGCATCATCGGGGTGAACAGGCACCTGCCAGTAGCCCGAGAGCAGATCTAGCGTGGAAAAATAACGGGCCCCCTTCAGGCGGTCAAGCGCATCGTCGAGGCGAGGCAGCGGGTACACGTCGCAATTAGTAATAGCATTTAGCTTCCGATAGTCAACGCAGAAGCGGAGTGTTCCATCCTTCTTGCGCACAAGGACGACAGGGGAGGACCAAGGGCTACAAGAAGGGGCGATGATTCCCTGGTCAAGCATGTCGCACACGTGCTGCTGGATGACTCACCGTTCGGCTGGCGCTACATGGCGAGGTTGGTGATGAACGGGCCCGCGGTTTTCGGTGGTGATCCGGTGTTGAGCCCAGGAAGTGCACCCGAGTTCACCGGCGCTGAGAGCAAGGCAACTGCGATGCTCGAGCAGCAAGGTCTTCAGAGAGGCGAGCTCCGCGCAGGTCAGGCTGGGTCCAAAATTAAATTCTTCCCATGATAGGATCGCCGGCGCTGGAGGGTGGCGAGGCGGGGCTTCAGGTTGCAGAGACGCCACTGGTGACCCGGGGTCCAAACCTGAGGCTGTACCCAATTGCGTGCCGGGAGTCAGCGCGAGAGGTACGCTGCTGATGTTGAGTATAAATACGTGGGCCTCTCCTTTGAGCACAGGCAGAAGGCTTCGAGGGGAGGTCATCTGACGGGCTGGAGCTGAACACCGGATGGGTTCGAACAGCACGTCTGCTGTGACCGGACTGTCAAGCTTGGCATACACCCACGTTGCCGCACCCGGTGGCAGGGTCACGGCGGACGCCACAGTCACGGTAGTGGCGTCGAACGGCTTGACTCGACACGGCCACTTCGTCGCGAGGTCACGCAGAGATGCTGAGGCACGCTTGGTCGCCGACACCAGGGACTGCCACAGTGCGACACCGAGGCTGGAAACCCGGCTAAGCCAGCCCGGCCCACAGAGAGTTCGGCTCGCCCGTGGTTTGGTTCTAGTAAAATTAAGGACGACTCCGGCTTGCTGGCACCACCCGCACCCGAGGACCACTGGCCAAATAGGGCTGTCTGCTACAACAAACTCGGTGGAGATGGTATTTCCGAGTGCTGTCAGGTTGACGACGACACGTCCGACTTGCTCCACAGGGGTGCCGTTAAAAGCTAAGAGCCGGGTTTTGGCGGCTGGCAGAAGCAGGTGGGGCGCGTTAGCAACAAACGATTTGTGCAGTACATTGACAGCCGCTCTAGTGTCAACCAAGGCCTTTACGTGCCGGTCAAGCAGGGCGACGTCGACGAGCACGTAAGGAGCATCAGTGGTAATCGGAGCCGACGAAAGGAGGGGACGCGGAGAACGAAGGAGTGTGGGGACGGCACAAATCGTTTCCGCCAAATCGTTTCCCGACGTTGGAGGACCGGCACAGTCCCTCGCGTAGTGTCCCCGCAGGCCGCAGCGGAAGCAGGTCATGCGGACGTCGTTACGCAGGCGTCGGTTAGAGGCCGCAGTTGGGGCTGCGGACCGAGGAGCCTGCACACGGACGCTGTGCTCGGCAGACGGTGGCGACCCCCGCGTGGCCAGCAAAGTCAATTCCGCCTCGATGGCGAGCGCCATGGCGGCGCGGACGGAATCAGGACGGCCAGAGCGGACCAAGCGCTGCACCTCGGGGAGTCGGATGGCGTCGACAAACGCCTCGGTGCCGACCAGGGCCACGGCGTTCTGAGGCGCTCCCGGCAGCGACTGCAGAGAAAGGCGCTCAATGGCAGCGGCGAGGTCCTGGTACGTCTCTCCGGGATCTTGACGGCGGGCTCGCAGGCGGTGGTACTGCACACGGGGTTGACCTGAGGCACCATAGTGGTCGGCGAGGAGGCCCGCCAAAACAGTGTAAGAGCCCAGCTGGTCGGGCGGCACGTTCTGCAGCAGCTCGGTGGCGCGGCCCCTCAGTTTTGCAACGAGCATCCATGCCTTCATTTGCTCGTCCCAGCCTCTCGCCGCCGCAATACCGTCCAGCTGGATGCGGTAAGCATCCCACGAGATGGTGCCGTCAAATGTGGGCAATTCCACAACGTCCAACGAACACTGCGGCGAGGACGCACCCGCGCCGAGCACGCCATTGGCGGCCACGACCGCAGGCCCAGCGACGGCAGAGCCGTAAACAGCGGCGGCGGGGACGCCCAAAGGCACCTGACCTGTGCTCGGCTCGGCTGGCACCAGGCGACGGAGTTCGCGCCGGAGAGCTTCCATCTCCCAAGCCTGGGCAGTCAGACGGGCCTCCCATGCGTCCATCCGTTGGGTGACTGTATCCAGGAGGCGCTCAACACCGGCGTCCGGCTGCTGCGAAGAGCCGAGCCTCTCCGAGCGCCTAGGTCTAGCGGCACCGGCCGCCGCGTCGTCGGCGCTATCGGCTGGTGGTGGACTCCTGTCGTCTGGCACGTCGGGTGCTTGATTCTGGGAGCGGGTGAGCGGCATGATCCCACCGCTGCCACCAAAATGTTACGGTGTGGGATGCCACGGTGTGGCCACGGGCCCGCCCAGAGAAATATAGCAGCAGTACGGAGGAGAGCCGGCGAAGCACGACCGGCGGCGGCCAAGCTTTTTCGTTCTATCTCCCTCGTGCTAGAGCCGCGCGCTCGCCGCTCGCGCTCGCTCTCTGCCTCTTCTTTTATTCCCGTATCAATATCCTTGTACAAGAACAACTTTTGCGTAGTGCTCCTTCTATTTTTTCTTAATTCCAGAAAGTGTATCTTCGAACACCCTGTAGATGTAGTCTCTTGCAATTTACAATCGTTCTTTTCGTATCGTAAGCTTTGGTTCGCTTTTATACTTGTTGAATATTACATTTTTGTTCGAATATTTTAAGACACACAATTTTGTTTCACCTGTCTTTGTGCTTAAGTTAATTAATGCCCCTCTGCAGTTCATACCTTGAGTTCCTGTACAAGGTATCGTGACCAGAAAATTGAAGGTTACCTAGGTATTATCAATTACATCTTACTCTCTCCTCTCATTCTCATTCTCTGAAACAAGAGGTGAATAGCGTGAATGATGGTTTCCTGCAGCTTGACTGCCTTCCATATTGTGACATTATAGGTTTCCCTGCAGCGGACAGTATTTGCTGTGTAGCCGTAGCATGCATTTGTCAGCATTCGTCGTTTATTTCAGAGAAAAAGACCATCGCACTTTCATCCAGAGGGATTTGTAGCCGCTGTTCCGTGCTCTATTCAAGCCTCATTGCAAAGTGGATCTGCTTTTTGTTGGTCACTCCGCAAAGGAACGCCTCCGACTGTGTGGCTTCCCAATGTTTACAGTATTATGTAACAAAGGGCGATGTAACAAAGGGCCCCCTGAGCATATGTGGTGGTTGGTGGAAAACCGCAGCGCAGCTTTTGAGTATGGCTGAGTAAATTCAAGATGGTTCTTTGCGTTTCTTCGGAGGGGCACAGGACCTCTCCAAAAGTGAATTCGACTGTGTTGAAGGAGCAGACGATGATTGATGCCGGATGATGAAGACAAAGAGAAAATGTATTTACAGGATGTACAGTACTCACGGATTGAAATAGGACATTCGGAGCGCGTGGCCGTCGCTTCATGGAGCGCCGCCCGTAGACGCTCATGGAACCAAGGTGGTGCATTGTGGTATGGCGCGAGAGGGAGAACATCTACAAAGCAGAATTGTTCCTTCCAGTAGCCAATGAGCCGGCCTGTGGTTTACCACATGCCTGCGTGGCACTGCAAGGCTAGCGCTCCGAATGTCCTATTTCAATCCGTGAGTACTGTACATTGGCAAACTGCGTTACAAGTTGAGTCACACAGACAGTCAAACTGCAACTTAAAAAAACCGATCTCACACAGAGAAACTAGATAAGACCTTACACATCGACCGGAGGTCGGAGTCTAGGTATGTACAATTACGTGCCACTGCACGCAGCCTCTAGCTCAACTAGACAAGACTAGTCTCCAATGATTTTACATGCAATTTTAAAGCTTTTGCAAACAAATAAGTTAGGGCGGTCATATTTCGAGGCCCGCCCTAAGCTTCGATAACCAATGGAGGTAGCCAGAGCCCCTGAAGGTTGGACCCAACTTCGAGCCCGGGGCTTGGCTAAAAAAAAGAAACACATACAGAAAACATTCTGAAAACCTTCTCAGCGAGGGGGAAGGGGGAAGTTCTCGCCCTTATTGCTTCGTGCTTTCCCGTTCCCTGCCGCACCCGCGCGTCGCCTATCGAAGGATGAAACGTTTTTTTTTTTCAGCTAATTGGCGGGACCACTGATGCACTGGCTTGCCGCAGGAATGTCAGACGGCGGAGAACCGCGACGCTTCGGTGCCACCGAGAATGCAAAAAGAAAAGAAAAAAGG